>OX402007.1:7819200-7843066 GCA_947859395.1 Eupithecia insigniata
TTTCTACACGGAAAAAAAAGCTTGCGGAATTAGTTTTCCATCAAGAATATTATTATTCTTAGGAATATTGTTTTATGTCAAATAAATATTTACTTGAATTAACAATAATTACTCAACTCAACAAAAGTGATATTCTCTACGAAGAACAGTATTATTCTTAATATATTTACTACAAATAAAACAATATTTCTTAATTCAAGTGTTTTGGAGTGTTAGCTGAATGAAAAGTAATATCTTAAATGAAGATTTTCATGTGTTTTAATATGAGAATAAGTTGTTCGAGTTCAAGAGCCTTATAGTTTTGAACCAAAAGTTGCACAAATAGACTTAAACTGAAATATCAAAATCTGTTAACTGGAGAATATATTCTTAAAATAAAATCAATATGTTCTCCGATTTGATAAATTTACGTTTCTCAACTTCAAGAATTAGGAAAGTTTTACATTTTTTTGTTCAAGAAAATTAGTTTTTGTAGGAGTATACAATGGAATTGAATTAAGAATTTTAAATGCTTCAAAATGAGCCTTTCGTTATTTTCCATTAAGAATATACATGTTTTGTTTAAGACATTTTTTAAAACAGTAAGTAAGTAAAAGTCTTGGCGTAAGAATTTAAATTATTTGAACTGAAATAGTTCAATGTTTTCACACAAGACTTTTTCGTTTTGTGAGAAAAAAAAATATTGTTCAACAAATAATATTAATATTTCTAAATAAGAAAGAATAATGTTTCTTCTTAAGTTGTTTTTATGTTTTGATCTAGAAAAAAAAACTTTTTGGTGCAAGTAAGGTTAGCATTAGCGTAAGAATTCAAATTATTTGAACTGAGATTGTTCAATGTTTTCACATAAGACTGTTTAATTTTGTGAGAAAAAAAAATATTGTTCAACAAATAACATTAATATTTCTAAATAAGAAAGAATAATGTTTCTTCTTAAGTTGTCTTATTGTTTGGATCTAGAAAAAACTTTTTGGGGCAAGTAAGGTTAGCATTAGCGTAAGAATTCAAATTATTTGAACTGAGATTGTTCAATGTTTTCACATAAGACTGTTTCGTTTTGTGAGAAAAAAAATATTGTTCAACAAATAATATTAATATTTCTAAATAAGAAAGAATAATGTTTCTTCTTAAGTTGTTTTTATGTTTTGATCTAGAAAAAAAACTTTTTGGTGCAAGTAAGGTTAGCATTAGCGTAAGAATTCAAATTATTTGAACTGAGATTGTTCAATGTTTTCAGATAAGACTGTTTCGTTTTGTGAGAAAAAAAAATATTGTTCAACAAATAATATTAATATTTCTAAATAAGAAAGAATAATGTTTCTTCTTAAGTTGTCTTATTGTTTGGATCTAGAAAAAACTTTTTGGGGCAAGTAAGGTTAGCATTAGCGTAAGAATTCAAATTATTTGAACTGAAATAGTTCAATGTTTTCACACAAGACTTTTTCGTTTTGTGAGAAAAAAATATAGTATTCAAATAATATTATTAATATTTCTAAATAAGAAAGAATAATATTTCTTCTTAAGTTGTTTTTATGTTTGGATAAAGTTAAAAATATATTAAGTTAAGCACCGTTAGCATTGGCTTGAGAATCCAAATTATTTGAACTGAAATAGTTCAATAATTTTACACAAAACTTTTTCATTTTGTAAGAAAAAAATATAGTATTCAACTAATAATATTAATATTTCTACATAAGAAAGAATAATGTTTCTTCATAAGTTGTTTTAATGTTTGGATCAAGAAAAAATATTATAGGGTAAGTAAGGTTAGCGTAAGAATCCAAATTATTAGAACTGAAAAAGTTCAATGTACACAAAACTTTTTAAAAAATATAATCCGTCCGTTGGGTACCGACCGAAGCCTTGCGGGTTTTCAAAATTCATAACGAAGCGGCGCGTGACCCAAGGGCTGGTGAGTATCCGGCGCAGTGCATCAGCAGCGCTGCCATACAGCCAGCGCGGGGCAGCCAGTGTCTTGGGGACGCTTCCGACTGGCACTGATTTGGATCAGTTGAGCTGTCTCTAGATCGTACGCAACGGTCTGCAGATAGCAACTGCTTCGTGTATATTTTGTACTTACATTTTGTAAATACTAGTAATAATTTTAACTTAGGTACATTGTAAAAATGTATTTAATGGCAGAAGCTTAATGATTTTAGATAAGAAAATACAGTTGTTAAGTAAGTTGGTAGTAGCGTTGGCGTAAGAATCCAAATTATTAACCTAAGTAACTTTTTTTAGTTGTAAGTATAGATAGATAACTCTTTATTGTAACACACAAAGACATAATATGATACAGAAGGAAATGCTGACAAACAATGAAGTACAACAGGGCGGCCAGGTATATTTGGGATGGACTAGACATATATATGTATATAATGATACCTACACTACGTAATAATAAGTAAGTCCATAGGGGAAACTATGGACTTACTTATTATTACGTAGTGCCATAGCCCACTTACCCAGTCCATCCATTCATCACAATAACATGTTTTTTTTTTGTTAATTTTATTTTTCTTTGCATTGGTCTCTACACCTGATGGATATCATCTTCGGGTGTATCATATTATGCAACCAAGGATGATGTCCGCTATGTGTAGCTCTCGCCTCTACATTAATTCTCATAAAGGGCCTCTGTGCTGTTGGCTTCGCCCCCACACATGCCTCCTAAAGGACCGGGTATTATATGGCCTATATGGCCCGTGATCATGGAAATGAGAAACAGAGTAATAGTATAATTTTTTATGTAGTGAAATGTCTGAATCTTAATGTTACCTACTTTTTAAGATGTTTTAATGTTTGGATCATGATCACGATACATTTTAGGGTAAGTAGGTAGCTGTCCTTGTACTGTACATACGGATGGATTCATTGGCGTAAAAAATAAAAAATATTTAAACTAAAATCTTTACGAGAGAGCACTGTTGTTCTAGTAGGAACTATAACACTTACCTAATTTTACTACTTACTTATTCATACTAAATTAACATAGCTACTTCTTCATTCACCATACATCTACTAACACTACTAATACGTCGTCGTGCGTGCGTGTCTGTAGCTTTTTTGAACCAGTGAGTGGTGAAAGGATTAGAGTGCGCTTTGACCTTAGACGATCTAACCCGCTGCTTTGACACATACACCCCGGAGCCCCTACTTACCCACTCGTCAGTAGGTCAGTTTGCTTGAAATATGTACCTAGTTATCGCCAAACCTACAAGGTAGGGTACCTATCTACGTGAATATTCCATAGGTATCTATTGATTAAAGTGAATCCCAAACATTTTGTTCCTAATCGGTATTTAGTGAGTTACCCCAGATAAGGAACCCTAAAAATGTTCAGCTTTTGTGTGGTACGCAGAGTTAGTAGGTACGCAATACGATGTGTACTGCGTACCGATCGCGAGACCAAAGCTTCACATAGTCGTACCTAATCGTAACGTAATAGGCAGAATCTTTACTTACCTAAATAGGTAAGTTACCTAGCAATTTTAGCTCAGCATAGGTATAAGTAAGTAGGTAGCCTTATTACCTAATACCCACTAGAAAAGATCTACAAATTACTTCCGCATTTATAAAATTAGTGAGGATATGTAGCTCAGAGAGTTAGCAAGCTGAAATAGCAGTGGACCGACCATTTTTGCCGTTGAACCGACAAGCGTTAGAGCAAATTAATACCTATTAATAAATACTGGATGAAAAGAGCAGAAAATCGGGCTCAGTGGCGCGTCTTGGGAGAGACCTACGTCCAGCAGTGGACTAATATAGGTTGATGATGATGAGAACCCACTTGAGGTATGTAGCTCTCTTTTAAAAGAGAGTTACATACCTCCTTAAAAAGTATGCAAGATATTTGAGTACCTAAATACCTACCTACTTACTTTGTATTATTAGCCTAAAATGCCCCACTGCTGGGCAAAGGCCTTCTCCCATTCCTTTCACACATTCCGTTACCTACCTTCCTACTACAGATTATAAATAAGCTAAGTAGGTTAGTTAGGTAGGTACTTAACTAGCTACTGCAATCAATACAGATCACCATGAGATTGGTTCAAGGCGAACTAACTTTCTGTCTGTCTGTCTGTCACGTTTTCACGCCAAAACTAATGAACCGATTTAAATAAAATTTGGTATACAGATACTTCTAGAGCCTGAGAAAGGACATATGATACTTTTTAATGCGAAAAAAGGGTTGCAAGGGGTTGAAAGGTATAGAAGTATCGTAATTTTTAAAGGTAAAAGCTTGGAATTAATTTTTTTGGCTCTTGATTAGATATAATAAAAATGTCATTTAAAGTTTCTACAAATTTTAGGTACCTACCCCTATCAAGGGGGTAATATCAAAGGGAATAGGGGATGAAAACTGTCACTATTCCACGCGAACAAAGTCGCGGGCACAGCTAGTAAAAATGTATATTTGTTACCGGCTATGTGTATAATTCAGGTATTCTTCTATACAATACCTAGGCAATGCATAGAATACCTGGGGCGTCCAGGCAATGTATGAAATATTATGAATATTAATGTCCATTACATACTTTGCCTAGGTAGGTACTGGATTGTATATAATAAATACCTGCTGTTACACCGGCAATGTGTAAAATAAAGATATTATGTCTATATTTATCAATAGTTAAATTCAATATTTTTCAGAAGTTTTAAGCATTTTCTGAGCTCGCTCTATCAAATTATCTTTGGAACTGATGCGTTTTTCTATAAGCAAGGCGTTTTTTGTACGGGCAAGGTTAAAGGGCAAACAAGTTTAGAACCAAAACCTACTGCCATATTTTTTTCCGGAGCAGCACAAATATCATTAACAGGTCTATTGTCGGTACATAGGTAGGTAATGAGCAGCTGTTGTCTCCTCGGAACAAACACAGCACACGAGTGCAGAACCTTCCTCACGTTCTGATACGAAACTCAGATCATCTACCTAGCGGTTGATCATTTACCTCGGAAGGAAGATTTTCAACATTCTCAGTTCTCACGCTTATCAAAAATCTCAGAACTTGGGTTAGTTCCCCTCTTACTTGCTCTCGTCATAGACAACATTACCGGCTGCACATTCAGTATTGTATAGCCTCAGAATACAGAAACTGTACTTTGAGTGTATAGCTAGGCAAAGAATAAAATAAATAATATTTCATATTTGGGATACCTATCAAGTCAGGCTCCTAGATCTTTTCATTTTGGTTTACTTCAAAGGTTTTTGAGGTTCTAATATAACCCAAAAATCCAAAGAATAGTTTATTTAGCTTTCTAACACTGTTTCTAACTAAATAGGTATTTATATTAAAATAAAAACCTAAATGAACAAGAATTTTGTTTTGACCAAAAGTCAAGAAACACGTTTTTATTTGAAGATAGTGAAAATTCTTGGACTGCTAGTCCAAGAATAATTCTTGGACACAGTTTTAATCTAAGAACGAATTTACTTGGATGAAGAATTTTAGTTTTAGATGAAAATGATCTTTCTTAACCGACGATGCTTGATCGTCATTGGTCGGTCACGTCTTACGCCGCCGCCAAGCCGGGCAAAGGAAAACGGAAGCTTACGAAAGAACGAAAAAGTATTAAGTGTTACCATCTCGCAATGGGTACTCGTCAATTTTGAGGATGTTTTTAACAACGACTATACTAATAAAAATTAAAAAAGTAAAATAGACTTTATTCTCTGACTGATACTAAATTAACATTAAAATAAATAAAAAATAAAAATAGCCTTTATTCTCTGACTAATATAACGTTTTTAAAATTATGTTTAAATATTCCTAAGTTTATACAAATTTTTGACACCGGTTGTAGGTAATTCAGGTTGTCCTTTGACATAGGACTCCTCTATGATATACCATTGCACGTTGTTTTAGGCATGCCCTACGCCATCCCTTTGGCAAGTCATCTTCCCAGCGCTTGATGGATCTGCCTCTGCTGCGGTTTCCCTCGCGTGGGTACACGTCTCGTCACGGATTAATAGCGCTCGATGAAAGTGGAAGGGAGTTCTGCGCAGGTGTAAAATGGTGTAAAAATCTAAAAATCGCCTTCTGCGCATCAAGGTCAAATCAAGGTCAGCGCTATTAAACCGTGACTGAATATACGCTTGGGTCAGGGCCCAAGATTGACATCCGTAAGTCAAGACTGGTAACATGCATGCGCTAAATACTTTTCTGAAATAGGTATAGATTTGTTTTTCATTATCTCCTTCAGTGACCAGTTTTTGTCCAGCTACTTCAAAGGATGCCATTTGCAGTGTGGGTGAGATTATTTGTCCCAGATAGATATATTCATCTACATAGTCTATCGTTTGGTTTTTTACCTTGATACTTATTTCATGCACACGTATTCATAGTTATCCCACCTTTCTCGCTTTCTACTGTAACTTATATTCAACAATGTGCCATAGAATAGCTAAAGAGTACGCGTCAGTTCTGCATTTTATAACAAACACAAACTATTTTATAACAACGTGGTAACGGTCACGGTGTCGCGAGTTCACTGGTTTTATCCGACCTTAAAAAATGCCCAACGCGCTTTAAGCAGTTTTCACTTCAAGATTATCAGCTGTGCCAATCTCATCAAATTCCCCGCGGACGAAGTCGTGGGCGATAGCTAGTTAACCATCTAATGCCATAATCGAACGGGAAGCAAAACATTTTTAATGAAGTTTTCGGTTTGCGTTATTACGCGCAGCTGGCAACACTAACACTGGATTAGCAGGAGTAGACTAGTCGTAGGACGCACTCGCGCGGTTTTTCATTTGGTTTGGTTCGGTCGGTTAGCGGCTAGTTGTTGAAAGTGAGTGTTCAAAATTTTATTTTGTTTGATGTTATAGTGTTCTGGACTTCAAGGGTGAGTAAAATATTGAAGAAACAACCCCATTGTATTAGATTAGCTCATTTCATCGTAGTATATTGTTATCAGATGAACGATGAACTCTCCCTCGCAGTCGGTGGAGCAGACGAAGACGACAACAGAGGAGAACACGTGCAAGCTGATCTGGCAGACCCGGACCAGGACAATATTGGTTCGTTGCTGAGGAAGTGGGGAGTCCCAGAACAAGTGATTTATCGGTTCCAAGGTCAGTTCCAATAATTGCTACTAGCTTATCTATGTACCTCACCTACGTGGAGCGTAGTATTATCCTACCAGGAAATGCGTTTATGTTGTTTTGTGGAGCCCCTTCGCTTCGCCCTTACCTACTATATAGTTATAGTAGATAGCCCCCACCCGCTGTTTCGCACAAGCGCGATTATATTATACTGAAAGAAAACATGATGGTCAAACTTTCAATGTTACCTACTTACAGGAAGCCATGTGCGCGCCCCATAGTCTAATTTGACGGTACCTACAGGTCGTGTCTCGATTTAATAGCGCTGACCTTGATGCACAGAACAGAAATCTTTTAGATTTTTACACCGTTTTACACCTGCGCAGTACCCGCAGAGCGCTATTAAACAACGACTAGAGATACCTATATTATTGCACAATATTACATACACTCTCTTTTCCAGAAAATGAAATCAAAATAAACCAATTACGGCACCTAAGCGAAGACTTTCTCAAAGAGCTTTGCCCACTGATTGGCCACCGAATTCTAATAAAATCGAAATTAGATGAATATTTCACTGGACATGTAAGTACTATTAAAATATGTATTAACACTCCTAGCAGGATGTCAATGCATGCATTACCACCCCATACAGAACTCTGTAAGCACGAGTTTGACTCTCTTTATACCGGTCTTTTATTCCTTGCAATGTTGTCATCTGTTTTTCAAACTAAACTAAACGGTTAACAGGCACAGAGGCAAGTCTAATATTAGTTTATATACTACTAGCGGCCTGTCCCGGCTTCGCACGGGCGTACATTTATTTTTAAACATGAAGTTAAAATAGCCTATATTAATCAGTGATAATGTAGCATTCAAATGGTGAAAGAATTTTTAAAATCGGTCCAGTACTTTTTGAGCTAAATCGTTACAAACATACTTACATATATATCTTTCCTCTTTATAATATTATTAGTAGGTATAGAATACTTAGGCTTTGGGATATTTGTGGAAGAGGAAATGTTTTGCTAGATTGTATGATATTGCATACTTGTCGGATCCTATTTAAAATTGAATACTAGGTACTAGTATTTGTTACCCAGGGTTCAGATGTTGGGTTTTTCTTGAAATTTACTCCTGCCACACTGCCTGTTCTATAATGTTTATAATTAATTTTAGTCTTTATTTAAAGTAAAATAGTGTGATAAAAGGTTTGTAAACATTTTATAACAGCCAGTGTGGCAGCACCACAAGATGTGGGTTGTTGGAATTTGTTTTATTCAGCAAATGAAACTATAAACTTAATGGAATTCATTTTTTTCAGACGGATACTGAAACCACTCTCACAACAAAGTCTGTAACGAGTGATACTAACGATGAACTAGGCGATTTGGATAATATATCAATTGAAAATCTATTTTCAACTGTAAGGCCACCTTTCCCGGACTTTGATCTAAAAACACTTCTCAGTACATCACCATGTGGGAACAGTATAATTACCTACTACAATTTACATAATACACTAACTAATAAGCACAGGAATCAGTTGGTGGATATTATCGTCAGACATATATTTACCAGGGTTGTTAACCAGTAAGTACCTACTTTAAATAATATTGGTGCCATTTCACACAGCGTCATTTAGCCCTAAACTAAGCAAAGCTTGTATTATGGGAACCAGAGAAAATGATAGAATTCCTATACACTTTTTTTGTAAATACATAATTACTATAATATACTATCTTAGGTAAGTCTTATTAACACACAGAAACAGAAAAAACATCTATGTTCAGCACACAGATATTTGTTTTGCATGGGGGATCGAACCCACAGCTTACAGCGCAGAAGGTAGAGCTCAACCAATGAGTTTTACTTTACTTTTTATATTGCCAGTCCCGTACCATCCGATAGGATTATTTTATTATGGTGAGACTTTCTTGTCATAGGAACTCCTAAACAACACATGATAAGCCTGTCGTGTTTGGGCTCATTTGATTTGTTTTGTCGGGTAATATTATCTTATGGTACCATCGAGCTGGTCTGATGCTGGAAACGGAAGGTCGTCATAGGAACTTCTCAACTACACATGATAGCGTTGTCGTGTTTGGGCTCATTTGATTTGTTTTGTCGGGTAATATTATCTTATGGCACCATCGAGCTGGTCTGATGCTGGAAACGGAAGGTGCTCATAGGAACTTCTAAACTACACATGATAACCTGGTCGTGTTTGGGCTTGTTGGATTTGTCTTGTCACGTCTTTTCTTACGCAGTGCCGAGTATTCATTCTATACTAGCTTGGTTTCAAAAATACCTGTTTATCAACAAAAAAATTTTACTCGCCAGTTTAGTGATTTCTGTAGGAAGTACTACCTGTTTTCCGCGAATTTGTTTGGGTGGACTAAAATAATATAGAGATACCTTGTTAGAGTATTTTCCACAAGCATTTAGAAAGACTACTTATGCGCATCCTACAGAATGAATATTAAGGTTTGAACTACTTTCAGTAAAATTACATATGAAGAATACAACATAATAACAGGAAAAATAATTGTCCTGTTCCCTAAGGAGAGTAGCGGAACGTACTTTGTTCCTCCAGTTAAGAAAAATGAATCCATTTCTGGAAAACCATTGTTTGCGAAGGGCAAGTTAGTAGATAAAATAAGAAATACTCTACACAAATCTGGCGAGAAAAGAAAAAGTAAAGCAGAATCAGATGAGAGAGAAAATGCGAAAAAAAACAAACATATTGAAGAACTGAAAGGTTTTTTTTTAAACACGACATGCATACAATTCTTTTATCTTGTAGATATATAGTAGACTTGGACAATTCAGACACAAAATACTATTGAGTCAGTAGGTATAGATACTAAATATCAGTTATTTATAATATTATTAAATTATCGGACCATACATACCTAATTATAATATATGTACTTAAATGTTTTTGTTCTGTTTCTTAGTAAACTTTGGTCTAGCAATGTTTTTTTGAAATTTTTTTTTTGTAACTATCAGAAGTAGTTACTTCCTAGTTTTATTTTATGTAGTTTTAATTTTTTTAGTTGTCTTGATTGCAAATAGTTTGTCGTAGTAGTCGTAGTCATCATCCCATCCATCATTCATTACCGTCGTTTGCATAGTCACCCTTATTATTATCATCACTTTGTCGAGTTTTCATCATCATAATCATCGACCGGAATCATTATTACTTTCCTTTCATCGTCGTCTATGTCGTCTACGTTCTTGAATATCCTGTAATTGTTTTTTCATGTCTTTGGCAGATAAGCAAGAAGATAAAATAGCATTCCTAAGAAACAATTCTGAACCTTGGGCTCAAGTTATTGAGTATTGGATTTCAACCTATCCTCAAAGGGAATTCGCTAACCAAAAAAATGTTACGGAATTTATCGAAGAATGGAATATCTTAAATGATCCAAGGAGCGAGGTGTTGGTTAGTAGCTTTAGTTCCTTCTAATATTTGGGAACTGTCACATTAACTATTAAATCACAAAAATACTTTAAAATGAAAACTATAAAATGTTAAATTCAGCTTTATTTGTAATTTTCCCATGGACTACCGATACTTTTTTAAAGTTTTACTGTTTTTTTTTTTTCAGATCAACTTGGATTTTGAGCAGAAACACCAGGACAAATCTATGAACTTTTACACAAAGTGGCACCCATTCATTAACAAAGTAATCAGTATGAAATTTGATAGTACCAGGGATGAAAATTTAGGATTTTTATACGAAAGTATATGCCATAAACCGGATGATGGTAAGTGACTTATTTTTATCTTATAGTACAGAATGTAAACAGAATGTTAGTTTTTTAATTACTTATTGTCATTGTCTAATATTGTTTCAGATCTAAAAGTTGCTGATCAGATAAAACTGCTGTGCTACCTGATCCCTCCAAGAGGGAGATTAAATAAAAAAACAAAATTTACTACATTGGAATGCGTACAAAATTTCATCGTTGAAATTGAAGTAAGTTTAATTTTACCGCCCAACAAAAAAGGGGTATTATGGGTTTGAACTCTGTGTGTTTCTGTTTCTGTCTATACTGCCTGTGTGGAGTTGTAGTTAACTAGGTCGGCTCATATTTTTTTTGTCTGTTTCGGCTCATAAGGATGCGGGTTCGATTCCCTTGACTGGATAAATAATTAATTGCCATATAGTTCGCAGAACGGACAGCCGGGGAATAAAGGTTCTCGAATGGCGATCACGACCCGGAAGTCGAAGTAGGATGTAGGACGACCTTTCCCACCTGATAGACCGACGACATTGTGAAGATTGCGGGAAGCCGGTGGATGGAGTAGGCTCAAAATCGTTCTTTCAGGAAATCTATGGGGGAGGCCTATGTCCAGCATTGGACTTCTGCAGGCTGATATGATGATGATGATGAAGATGATGAAATTTGTAACCCAAAACCTATGTATTTGTACATTAAAAGCAGAATTAATTTTTCTGTGTGTTAATAGTTTTGCACCATACCATACCAAAACGGTAGCACATGGTTTTTTATAGACTTAAGTTAATAATAATGTTACTTGTTTCAGAATTTTGGAGACATTACAAAAAAAATTGAAGACCTTGCAACAGCAGCACACAAACAAAAGCAAACCTTGCAACCGTTTCTCATTAAATGTGGGTCTGCTGGAGATAACAGCTGTAAATATTATCTGGTCATCGACAAGGTGAAATACAGGTTTGAATCTGCAACGAAGGCTTTCGACACGTTGTTCAAGAGCTATCATGCTCTCCACGCCAGCTACCCTGCCGCTGCTGCGCATTTGTATTTATTAATACAAAGATGCGTTTACGGATTCGTAACAAAGTATGACAAGATAGTGCCGTACATATCAGATGTATTGTCCATAGCTCAAAGTATATAGCTTAGGGTTGTGAACATTAGGTAGGGCATTTAATATGAGGCATAGCGCATAAATCTATAACTGACCTTATTTTAATGTGTTATTTTAATCTTAATGTTAAGCGAAATACTCTCAACATGTTGAATTGTCTCAAGTGTCATAATGTTTATGAAAGTTTTCAACCTTATTTCTACCATTTGCGATACGCTCATAATATTACTAATTATTTCCCGTGCCCTGAAGAGAACTGTAAAAGACTGTATCATTCTAAAAGTGGATTAAAAAAGCATTTTATATCTTACCATAATATCATTGACGAGCAAAATGCTGCTAGTAGTAATAATGTGTTACCTGAATGCTCTGATGCAAATACTGTAAGAAATTACGAAACAGATACAACGACTTTTTGTGAAGATCTAAAACAACAAAAATCTGATGATAATTGTGATAAAGTAGTTACAAATTTATATGAATATGTATCAAAAGTTAATGACGCAGTTACAACCTTTATGACTGAATTACATAATATTTCTAGTTTACCCAGAAACATAATACAATCTGTTGTTGAATTAGTCTCAAATTTGATCATATCAGAACCGTTTTATATATTGAAAAATTCGTTAAAAGATTCAAAAGAACATTTTTTGATGATAACAGCACTTCAGGATGCTTTCAGTCATTTTAATACTGATTATAAAAGAACGACGTACTTAAAAAAACTGGACACATATGTAAAACCTGTTCCAAAAACAATTGGCGTATCTCAAGATAGTAGACAGGAACATGGAAATGTTGCGATGGTCTTAAAGAACAGACTTTCATATTTTATTCCGTTGCGGGAATATCTAAAACTTTTTCTTGAAGTTCCAGATGTACTGACAACCATATTAAATTATCAAAAAAATGTTGCTAACGATTCTAATGTACTAAGAAACATTGTAAACAGCACTTCTTGGCAAGAAACAAAACGTAATTGTGACAATGAAAACATAATTCCTTTAACGGTTTATTATGACGACTTCGAATCTGGTAATCCCTTGGGCAGCCATTCTGGCAGCCAAAAAATTGGGGCAGTGTACGTTACCATATCCTCGATTCCTCCAAATTATAGTAGTCGCTTGGAATATATTTGGCCGGTGTTATTGTTTTACGCGCAAGATAGAGTTGATTTTGGTAATGAATCTACATTTAGACCTTTGCTTGAAGAATTAAATTTTTTATACAAAGAAGGAATCAGTGTAAAATTTGATCATTCAACTTCAGTTACTGTAAAGTTCGCATTAGGGATACTGGCTGGTGATAATTTAGGTCTCAACTCAATTTTAGGGTTCCATGAAAGTTTTTCCTCAAACAACTTTTGTCGTATATGTACAACCCCTAAAGCACAAACAAAAGTTGATACTAAAGAAAGACCCGAAAATATAAGGAAACAACATGATTATGAGGCACATTGCATTAATAATGTTGGTATTAAGCAAGAATGTATTTGGCATGCATTAAGTTATTTTCATGTTTATAACAACTTGACATGTGATGTCATGCATGACTTGTGCGAAGGTATACTTCGTTATGATATGTGTTTGATAATCACACACTTAATAGATTTGGAATTTTTTGAACTAGATAATTTGAATTCTAGAATACAATATTTTACCTATTTAAAAAATGAAAAAAATAAGCCTCCACCGGTTTTAAAGAGACACTTGCTAAACGGTCAGATTATTTTCTCAGCATCTGAAATGCTGTGTTTGGTTAGAAATCTTAGATACATAGTAGGAGAATTTATTCCGAATAGTGATCCAGTATGGTGCCTCTACTTACAATTATTAGAAATAACAGATACATTAACTTCTCAAACGTTTACGTCAGAATTACTAGACTACCTAAATAACTTACTTGAAAGTTACATGGAAAATTTAATTGAAATATTCAGTTGCTCATTAAAACCAAAGCATCACTTCCTTCTTCACTACTCAAGAATTATAGCAAAGCTTGGCCCTCCTATTCTTGCAAGTGCGTTTAAGTTCGAAACAAAACACAGGGAACTCAAAAAAATTGCACAATCTATGGCTAATCGCAAAAACCTGCCATTGACACTGGCAACCAAACATCAATTGACAATTTTTCAAAGACTGCGCACTGGACTTACAGATCACATAAGTTATGGTAAAAAAATTAAATATGATGACACGTCAAACTTTTACGACAAAGATGTTTTTGATTGTTTTGATTTCGTTGAGATCAATGGTTATAACTATTCCAAAATGAATGTGGTTTTGCATAAGTTTGAGGAAGATATCCCCGTGTTTTACAAAATTAAACATGTTTTAATTAATAAATGTAATAAAAAGGTTAACTTCGTTTGTACAGTTTTAGAAACACTAGATTACTCTTCACATTTTATGGCTTATCTTGTTTGTGAAACAAATGTTTCAAAAGTCGTTCACTTACATGATTGTTGCAGTTTGACGCCAAATATAATTCACACAGTGAAGCAAAGTATGTATGTTGATTTAAAATGTTAATGATGAAAATTTTATTATTTATTGGTTGCCTGCCACACCGCACGCCACCTATTGTTAACTTACTCTTATTAAAAAAATAGTTTATCTAAAATTTTGTAGATAAACTATTTTTTTTGTAATTAAATGATAATATCAATAGACGAAGTCGATTTGTCTAAAGCTCACATTAAATTGTTTTCATGTATGAAGATGAAATCACACTACGCTAGCTCAACGTGACGCGTGGCGTCAGAAACCTAATCGGTACTATACATTTTGTATGGAGCTGATAACATTAGGGCAACCTAGCGCGCGTTGCTCTGATGTAATCGGCATAGTGTGATTCTAGCTTTAGTTGCATGTCCATACTGGGCAGTCTATTTTTCCACCACTTTATACTTAAACTGATGTTTTTGTCTGTGTTGTGAGTTTAGTTTTAGGAACATGTTTAAGGTACTTTTCAATAATACTTCTATTATTTTTGTGTTTGTTGTGTACGTTGGCAAGACTGTAAGTTTTATTAACTTGATAAATTATGTTATAATTTTAGAAACATTAAACTTGCTTATATTGTTTTTGTGGTTGTCGTGTACCTTGCCAAGGCCAAGTTTTGATAATTTAACAAATTGTAAATGAAGCAAAGTATGTATGTAGATTTAAGATGTTATTGGTAAAAGGTATTAGTTGTAGGTTGACCTGCCACACCGGCCGGCGCCTAATCACTTACTCACAACTTACTCAAAATTATATTCAAATTTTTTTTTTTTTTTGTAATTAAATGATATTATCACTAGACGAAGTCGATTTATCTAAAGCTCACATTAAATTGTTTTCATGTATGAAGCTGAAATTACACTACGCCAGCTCAACGTGACGCGTGGTGTCAGAAGCCTAATTGGCACCATACATTTTGTTGCTCAACGTAACGCTACGCGTCACGTTGAGTTGGCATAGTGTGATTCTAGCTTTAGTTGCATTGCATGCCCATACTGGATAGTTCCCACCATTTGAAACTTAAACTAAGGTTTTTGTCTGTGTTGTGAGTTTAATTTTAGGAATATGATTATGGTAGTTTTTAAAAATACTTCTATTATGTTTGTGATTGTTTTGTGTTTTTGGCCAGGCCAAAAGTTTCATATTTTAATAAACTTTGTGTCAATATATTAATTGTTGTTTACTTTCATTTTACAGATTTTGGACATACCTACCAGAAAGCAGATTTTTAAGGTGAGTATATTAATAATCTTAATTTAAATAGCCGGTGGTTTCGTGCTTAAACTGGATGTATCATAGGTGTTATATGTACTTTCTGTGCGCTCTTTATAGCATATTATTTGCTTAGCTCAAGTTTTTATTACCTAATATGATTGTACAAGATTTGTATTGACATATGACATGAATTACACTTTTTTTATGTAAAAATATCATTTTTTATTAATTTGAAAATCCGGTAGGCATGACAATTATTTTGACAAGTCCCATTGGCTCTATTGACGTAGATCAAAATAGTCGATTTTGAAATGCCACAATGCATTCAATTGTCAAAATAATTTTAATTAATATTAGGATATTCCGCGTACCGATTTTGCTTCCCGGATTTTCAAATTAATAAAAATAATACTTTCAACTAAAGAGGAATTCCTAACCAAATCTCATACAGTCTTACTTCAAAAATTAAATACTTGAGCTAAGCTAATTATATTATCTATACAACGCACAGAAAGTATCCACCTAAGATAAATCTGGTTTTAGTATGAAACCTCTGTTTATTTGAACTAAGAATATTAATATACTCACCTTAAAAATCTTCTTTCTCCATTGAAAACTATCATTACTCTCCACTTAATATTTAAAATACTTGAGTTAAGCAAATTATATTATCAAAAGAACGCACTGAAAGTTTCCACTTAAGATAAATTAGGTTTTAGGACGAAACCTCTGGTTATTTCAATTAAAAATATTAATGTTGTTTCCCTAAAAATGTGCTTTCTCGACTCAAAATCATCATTACTCTCCACTTAAGATTTTTAATGCTTGAGTTAAGCAAATTATATTATTTAAAGAACGCACAGAAAAATATCCCCCAAAGATAAATCAGGTTTTAGTATGAAATCTCTGGTTATTTGAATGAAGAATATGAATATACTTACCTTAAAATCTTCATTCTTAAATGAAAACTATCATTACTCTCCACTTAGTATTTAAAATGCTTGAGTTAAGCTAATTATATTATCTAAAGAACGCAATGAAAATTTCCACTTAAGTTAAATTAGGTTTTAGTATGAAAGCCCTGGTTATTTGAATTAAGAATATTAATGTACTCTGCCTAAATATGTGCTTTCTCAAATAAAAATCGTCATTACTGTCCACTTAAAATTTTAAATGCTTGAGTTAAGCAAATTATATTATCTAAAGAAGGCACTGAAAGTATCCACCTAAGATAAATTAGGTTTTAGGAGGAAACCTCTGGTTATTTGAATTAAAAATATTAATGTTCTCACCCTAAAAATGTGCTTTCTCGACTCAAAATCATCATTACTCTCCACTTAAGGTTTTCAATGCTTGAGTTAAGCAAATTATATTATTTAAAGAACGCACAGAAAATATCCACCAAAGATAAATGTAGCTTTTGTATGAAATAAATGGTTATTTGATTTAAGATTATTATTAAAATTCGTTGAAGAAGTTGCATTATTTGTATGAGATGCCTTAGTTTTTAACTGAACGCAAAATTATTTCGGTTCAAGAAACTAAGCTTAAAAGTTTTTTTCTACCAACTTAAACAAATCTTCGATTAAGATTCTGCGGTTTTGGTTCAAAGTGACAAAACTTTCATTCTCAGAGGATTTTCGAGATAAGACTTACGTAATTTCTAAACAAGGTTAAACGCATTTTCCAACAAAATAATTATACTCTTGACTAAAATAAACAATAATTCTACACTCAACATAATTTATTATTTCTGTTCAAAAAATGTAATGTTTTAGAAGTCAAGAAACTTGTCCCTGTTGCCCAGAGACAGTGTTTATTTCTTCTATTCAGAATATATCCTCTTAATTTGAGATAATAATGTGTCGAAAACTGAAACAATAAAATTCTAAATTCAAGAAAATAATGTTTTGCTCATATAGGAAACTATATTATTCTTGACCAATAAATATATTCTTGTTTTAAAATAACTTTTCTTTCCGTGTATGTTGTAACTCATACTAGGAATGTATACTACGGAACACATTCATTTCTAAGCAAACTTCTATTTGTCATAATCATCCAGATGTGCTACGAAGCTAAGCTGCAGATATCTCAATCCCACCAATACTAGCTGTTAGCTATGAAAGTAATATTTTGTTGGTTATGTTATGACACATACTGGTGCATTCACAATTCATATCGAAATTGGACGTTGAACACGATTTCAACATGAACTTTCGTTCATTATTATCATGGTGCTAAATGGTGGTCTATAAAAAGTTACTTCGGTATGCTTCGGTAACCTTTAATGCAGCTTAGGTACATGGCACATTTTTGACGGAAAGGTCAAGTTAGCGTGGACGCGTAAAATCAACCAATAGCAGTGTTTAATTAGCGACATTTGTCAATACTGACAACTGTTCGAGTTTCTATTGGCACTATTGGTAAATTTCAAGCATCGCCGCTTCTGTAGAAACGCTGTAAAATTATGCACTACGAACACTTTGATAATCTGAGGCGATGTCAAGGCCTTGCGTGGGCAGCGCTTAAGTACGAGTATTATTAGCTATCCTTATCATTTGGGACAATAAGATGGCAATATGTTTATTGGCCTATCTAAACATCGGCTCAGATACAACAACCATCCATACTAATATTATAAATTCGAAAGTAGATCGGTCTGTTTATTACCTTTTCTCCTAAACAGCTGAACGGATCTTAATCAAATTTAGCAAGGACAGAGCTGGTATCTCTGGGACGACATAGGATTTTTTTATCTCGGAAAAACGCGAGCGAAGCCGCTGGCAGAAGCTAATAATACATAAATAACAACTCTGCCTCGTATCTCGTAGCAGTGCTACGCGTCTACGGCGTAGCACCAATACATGCTACAAGGCTACGGCGTAGTGGTGCTACGAAGCTACGATGTAGACCGCTCTGGAAAAGATCATAGGTTTTTAACACCTAGGTAGACCGTACCTACTATTTGGCATAATAAGTACAAAAACCTGATAATTTTAACCTATGATGTCATGATAATGTAGATTATAGATAAAATAGCTGAAGCTGTTCTAACTTTATTTGTTCTAGTTTTGAAAAGTATTGTCATTTAAGTAGTATAGCACATATTGTCTTTTAAGTAGTATCTTTTGGCTTCCTAAATAAATAAATAAATAACAATGAATGTGGACAGAGGACAGACAACATTAGGAAACAATGATCAATTTCTGCCTCAGCGATAAAAAATATCTTTTTATATATATTTTTTTCAAATGTTTCCTTAGATCAAATCAACCAAAATGCTAAACCATTAAACCAAGAGGTTTAACCTAATTATGTACAGGTCTCTAAAGATACAATAACTGTACCACACTCTACAGTAAAAGGATTATGAAGCGGTTACGAAACTGTCGAAATAATGGCATATCCACGCATCAGCGCGTTGAAGACATGAACACGTGTACAATAATCTGAAACCCTTGAAATAGCCGCGATATCGGTTTACATGTAGGGTTTCCAAATAAAACCAATTCGGCGAAAATTCCGTATATTTTTCATACGGTCAAGTGATGTCTGAGTCAGTTTCCTCGACAAGATCCTAGCTCTTAAATTGTTGATGTTGAACAACTGTTGCTAAGTGTCTTCTAGATTCGTGATACACCGTCAGCCACATCGTCACTTTCTATCAAGTGAGATTGAGGACAAATGAAGGCCTATTGTCCATAAAAATTGTTATTAAATTACATAATTGTCACTGTTCTTTTAGGCAACTTACTTTGCCTTACGTCACCCTTGTAACATATATGCTTAGGCTTTTACCTACCCAAGTAGCATAAGAATGCTTACTGACGTTTCACATGGATTGCTGTAATATAACTATATATTCGTAACTTGGTTTTTCATTATGAATGTAAGCGGGTTAACTACGAACCTAGTTTGTGTTGGAAGAACACCAACGTGAACTTGGTTTACTTACCTTGGTTTTCGTAAGTATATAAAACCTACCAGAATTATTTATAAAAGATTTTTTTGTATCTATAAAATCTTTTCCCAGGAGACGTAATTTTACGGAAGATCGGAAATTCCGTTAACATTGCAAGCTGACAACCCTATTTACGGGTGAACGCCGAGCACACACTTCTGTGTGGGTTTCTCGCTAAAATATTATTGGGTATCCGAAATTCTGGATCCTTTTATTTACTGCCCGGTCCGGATTAAATGTCCTACATTCCGAGTCAAATACAACGTATTCAAAGGAAGATTACAGGTTTCTTTAGTATATTTCGAGTATTATTTTTATTCATATGTTTCAAAATGATTATGACATACTACGAGATAAACCTAACTTAGGATTTAAGGCACTGTTAACCAAATACTTAACCGATAATCTTATTGACAACTAGCTGACCCGTGCCCACTTCGTTGGGCGGTAAAAATTTTTAGTTGTTATTATATATATAGCCTATAATACTCATAAATAACGTGGTTATTATATTAATAATAGGTAAAATAATTTTCAAAATCGGCTAAGTAGATTCATAGATTACCCCGTACAACCTCACAAACCTTACTTATTATTTTTTTCAAGTATAGTATTACACATACCTAGATTTTAGTGACTGGACGTCACACAGCTCCACATTAACCAAGGTATATGATGCGCTTCAAAAGTTTCTAATACCTACTGGAGAATAGGGCACTACACATCTATTGTCCAGTTCTAAAACTGGAAGAAAGAATCACCAGTCGTCGTAAATCTTCACAATTTCTATCTTGATTCATGGCGTCTCGCAGATCTACATAATTCTCAGCGCGCAGTCTTCTCTCATTTGTTCTGTTCTGATGAATACCAAACGCTCCGTTTTTATTTTGGCGTAAGCGTACACCAGAAAACGGTTGAACAAACCTCGAAACCTTTGCAGGTGAGCAAGCGAACTTCTCTCATTGGTAAAATGTATCTAGGCGTAGAATTGCATTTGCGGAAACTTTTTTAGTGTCGACAGTCTCGTCAGTTGTCGGATTCCCATGTCGAAGATCAAAGTTGTATTAGTCTTCGCCACGACAGGAGGGCGAATAAGCGAGTACTGAAGAGCATCAAATGCCTGGTGCGTTTCGCTAATGCGTTGCAAGCGGTCATCCCCGGTACGCAGCACAATGTCCCGCCTGTCACAGAGCTGATTTACCAGGACGACGGCAGCATCATTGGCAGCGAGACTTTTGTACTGACCGGATGCTGTCCAGTAAGTCGTTTATCGGCGCTAATAACAATTTTGTACTCATTTTGTTGGCTTTGGGGTATGGACTCGTATTTTATGTCCTTCCTCGTAGTATGAACTCAATTCATGCTAAGTTTCATTCGAATCCATTCAGTAGTTTAAGCGCTATGGCCGAGAAATTTCACTTCCATCCCCACTCCCACGGGGAACCCTAACGAATTCCAAGATAAAAAGTATTACATGTCCTTCGTAGTATGAACTAAATCAGTTTCATTTGAATATATTCAGTAGTTTCAGCGCTATGCGCAACCAAGAAATTTTACCCTACTGCGGGGGGGCCACTGCCAGGACCCCACTGCCGGTGCCCCCACTGTGGGGGCTACTAAGGTCCCACTGCGGGGCAATGTGGGGGCAACCCTGCGGGGGCCCCACTGCCGGGGCCCCACTGCCAGTGCCCCCTACTGTGGGGGTCCCACTGCGGGGCAATGTGGGGCCCCCACTGCCGGTGCCCCCCACTGTGGGGGGCTACTGAGTGGGTCCGACTGAGGGAAATATGGGGGCCCCACTGCGAGGGGGACACTGCGGGTCCCACTGAGGGGCAATGTGGAACTCAAATTGTGCCAAGATTCATTTCAATACATTCAGTAGTTTCGGTCAAGAAGGCCAAGAAATTTCACTACCATCCTCTCTCCCAAGGTAATCCTGATGAATTTCGGGATAAAAAGTATTTTATGCTCTTTTTCGTAATATGAACTTAAATCATGCTAAGTTTCATTAGAATACATTCAGTAGTTTCGGCGATACGCGCAGCCAAGGAATTTTACTTTCATCCCCTCTCCCAAGGGAACCCTATTGAAATCCGGAATGAAACGTATCCTATGTCCTTTCTCAAAGTATAAACTCAAATCCTGCCAAGTTTCATTTGAATACATTCAGTAGTTTCGGCACTATGCGCAGCCAACAAAATTTACTTTCATCCCCTCTCCCAAGGGAACCCTATTGAAATCCGGGATAAAAAGTATTTTATGCTCTTTCTCGTAATATGAACTTAAATCATGCTAAGTTTCATTTGAATACATTCAATAGTTTAGGCGCTATGCGCAACCAAGAAATGTTACCTTCATCCCCTCTCCCAAGGGAACCCTATTGAAATCCGGGATAAAAAGTATTTTATGCTCTTTCTCGTAATATGAACTTAAATCATGCTAAGTTTCATTTGAATACATTCAATAGTTTAGGCGCTATGCGCAACCAAGAAATGTTACTTTCATCCCCTCTCCCAAGGGAACCCTATTGAAATCCGGGATAAAAAGTATTCTTTATCCTTCCTCTTAGTATGAACTGAAATCCTGCCAAGTTTCATTTCAATACGTTCAGTAGTTTCGGAGTTATGCGCGGCCAAGATACAGACAGACAGACAGACAGACATGATGGAAAAAAAACATTTTTGGCATCAGTATCGATAATAGAGTACCCTCCAAAAAAATTTTCTAAATATCTTGTACAGAATTGGACCTGTTACAGTTTTATTATAAGTATAGATAAACAATATCTATCTATACTAGCTTTTTCCGCGGCTCCACTCATGCATGTGGCACCTGTATAAAACATAACAAACTGCAATAGGAAACGTGACTTGACATTGAAAGAATTTTCACATGTTATGGAGATTTCTTATTGCAAAGTTAGAAACTTTGCCTCTTTATTTATTGGGTATAAATACATATATTACGACCGATGTGGTGCGGCGGGCGAAGTTCCCCCTGCGACGCAGGAGGTCTCGATTTCCGCCTTGTACAAATGTTTGTACGATCTCCAAATGTTTGACCCGGGTGTTTTGGGCATTTTCTACGTGTAGTAAAAAAATATCTATATATGTAAATCAGTCATCTATTACCCATAACACAAGCTTTGCTTATCTCCGGGCTAGATAAAGCTGTGTGGATTGTCCAACGTTATTTATTTTTCTGTTATTTCCACAACAGAATTATCTGTTATCATTTATCATATTAATCTGACACAGACGACCATAACCTATTTCCAAGTATATCCTACCCTATGTACTATAATACATACTATATACTGTGTAAATTCGTATAATTCTTTCCATCCAAAGGTTGCCTGGAAGAGATCGCTTCTAAGCGATAATGCCGCCCATTGTACATGTTTTATGTAATGTCTTTTTTAACGTTTTCTACGTGGTGTACAATAAAGAATTTTGTAATTGTATGTACTATATATTACGTAAAATTACGGATCTTACACAAGCCGATACATACGAGTGCCTCCTACTATGTTTTATAAGGCCTCTGTTCCCAAGTCCAAACATCAAAGGTAAAGGGAATGTCTAATTGCGCTTAAGCCGGGATACGCCAATCTCTTTGGGAATCCCTGGATCGGATTAAGAGGAGCAATTATTGTAACATGTTAAAGCTACTGAAAGGTTTTATTAGCTATGTGATGAGCTGCTATTCCGTGTTGACCACGTTTAACATATTTTTACAACAAAAACACCGAAATCTAACTTCTAAGAAATATAAAACGTACCTGAGCAGAGACCTGTGTAGACTACAAAAACGTCATTGAGATTATTTTAAGACGATTCCTAATCATGACAAAGGCTGGATTCCTTCCACCTAAGCGGAGTATTCAATTTACGAACAGTACCTTTCAGAATCAGAATCGATAACTTTATTTCTTTAGGCTTACAAAATAAGCACTTAGACAAGTCAAATTTTATACTATAAACATAGTTATTATTATCAAATAAGAAATTAGGTGTTATTCAAATTCTCTTTACTTAAATTTTTTGTCCGCTAGTGGAAGAAGTGAAAAAGAAACCACTAGCACATTTATAATATCACTTATGTGTCTAATACATGGTTATTTTGCCTATCTAAATCTAAATTTAATACGATTTAGTTTGGCTTACTTTGGGCAAGTGTGGCTATCTATGTGTAGGTCCTTATTTATATCATACTAGCTATTCCCCGCCGTTTCACCCAGGTTAAATACGAATTAAACATTTCTAGGGGGA